>OX465384.1:21682589-21692589 GCA_950005105.1 Lycophotia porphyrea | reverse complement strand
ACCTAACCTAACCTAACCTAACCTAACCTAACCTAACCTAACCTAACCTAACCTAACCTAACCTAACCTAACCTAACCTAACCTAACCTAACCTAACCTAACCTAACCTAACCTAACCTAACCTAACCTAACCTAACCTAACCTAACCTAACCTAACCTAACCTAACCTAACCTAACCTAACCTAACCTAACCTAACCTAACCTAACCTAACCTAACCTAACCTAACCTAACCTAACCTAACCTAACCTAACCTAACCTAACCTAACCTAACCTAACCTAACCTAACCTAACCTAACCTAACCTAACCTAACCTAACCTAACCTAACCTAACCTAACCTAACCTAACCTAACCTAACCTAACCTAACCTAACCTAACCTAACCTAACCTAACCTAACCTAACCTAACCTAACCTAACCTAACCTAACCTAACCTAACCTAACCTAACCTAACCTAACCTAACCTAACCTAACCTAACCTAACCTAACCTAACCTAACCTAACCTAACCTAACCTAACCTAACCTAACCTAACCTAACCTAACCTAACCTAACCTAACCTAACCTAACCTAACCTAACCTAACCTAACCTAACCTAACCTAACCTAACCTAACCTAACCTAACCTAACCTAACCTAACCTAACCTAACCTAACCTAACCTAACCTAACCTAACCTAACCTAACCTAACCTAACCTAACCTAACCTAACCTAACCTAACCTAACCTAACCTAACCTAACCTAACCTAACCTAACCTAACCTAACCTAACCTAACCTAACCTAACCTAACCTAACCTAACCTAACCTAACCTAACCTAACCTAACCTAACCTAACCTAACCTAACCTAACCTAACCTAACCTAACCTAACCTAACCTAACCTAACCTAACCTAACCTAACCTAACCTAACCTAACCTAACCTAACCTAACCTAACCTAACCTAACCTAACCTAACCTAACCTAACCTAACCTAACCTAACCTAACCTAACCTAACCTAACCTAACCTAACCTAACCTAACCTAACCTAACCTAACCTAACCTAACCTAACCTAACCTAACCTAACCTAACCTAACCTAACCTAACCTAACCTAACCTAACCTAACCTAACCTAACCTAACCTAACCTAACCTAACCTAACCTAACCTAACCTAACCTAACCTAACCTAACCTAACCTAACCTAACCTAACCTAACCTAACCTAACCTAACCTAACCTAACCTAACCTAACCTAACCTAACCTAACCTAACCTAACCTAACCTAACCTAACCTAACCTAACCTAACCTAACCTAACCTAACCTAACCTAACCTAACCTAACCTAACCTAACCTAACCTAACCTAACCTAACCTAACCTAACCTAACCTAACCTAACCTAACCTAACCTAACCTAACCTAACCTAACCTAACCTAACCTAACCTAACCTAACCTAACCTAACCTAACCTAACCTAACCTAACCTAACCTAACCTAACCTAACCTAACCTAACCTAACCTAACCTAACCTAACCTAACCTAACCTAACCTAACCTAACCTAACCTAACCTAACCTAACCTAACCTAACCTAACCTAACCTAACCTAACCTAACCTAACCTAACCTAACCTAACCTAACCTAACCTAACCTAACCTAACCTAACCTAACCTAACCTAACCTAACCTAACCTAACCTAACCTAACCTAACCTAACCTAACCTAACCTAACCTAACCTAACCTAACCTAACCTAACCTAACCTAACCTAACCTAACCTAACCTAACCTAACCTAACCTAACCTAACCTAACCTAACCTAACCTAACCTAACCTAACCTAACCTAACCTAACCTAACCTAACCTAACCTAACCTAACCTAACCTAACCTAACCTAACCTAACCTAACCTAACCTAACCTAACCTAACCTAACCTAACCTAACCTAACCTAACCTAACCTAACCTAACCTAACCTAACCTAACCTAACCTAACCTAACCTAACCTAACCTAACCTAACCTAACCTAACCTAACCTAACCTAACCTAACCTAACCTAACCTAACCTAACCTAACCTAACCTAACCTAACCTAACCTAACCTAACCTAACCTAACCTAACCTAACCTAACCTAACCTAACCTAACCTAACCTAACCTAACCTAACCTAACCTAACCTAACCTAACCTAACCTAACCTAACCTAACCTAACCTAACCTAACCTAACCTAACCTAACCTAACCTAACCTAACCTAACCTAACCTAACCTAACCTAACCTAACCTAACCTAACCTAACCTAACCTAACCTAACCTAACCTAACCTAACCTAACCTAACCTAACCTAACCTAACCTAACCTAACCTAACCTAACCTAACCTAACCTAACCTAACCTAACCTAACCTAACCTAACCTAACCTAACCTAACCTAACCTAACCTAACCTAACCTAACCTAACCTAACCTAACCTAACCTAACCTAACCTAACCTAACCTAACCTAACCTAACCTAACCTAACCTAACCTAACCTAACCTAACCTAACCTAACCTAACCTAACCTAACCTAACCTAACCTAACCTAACCTAACCTAACCTAACCTAACCTAACCTAACCTAACCTAACCTAACCTAACCTAACCTAACCTAACCTAACCTAACCTAACCTAACCTAACCTAACCTAACCTAACCTAACCTAACCTAACCTAACCTAACCTAACCTAACCTAACCTAACCTAACCTAACCTAACCTAACCTAACCTAACCTAACCTAACCTAACCTAACCTAACCTAACCTAACCTAACCTAACCTAACCTAACCTAACCTAACCTAACCTAACCTAACCTAACCTAACCTAACCTAACCTAACCTAACCTAACCTAACCTAACCTAACCTAACCTAACCTAACCTAACCTAACCTAACCTAACCTAACCTAACCTAACCTAACCTAACCTAACCTAACCTAACCTAACCTAACCTAACCTAACCTAACCTAACCTAACCTAACCTAACCTAACCTAACCTAACCTAACCTAACCTAACCTAACCTAACCTAACCTAACCTAACCTAACCTAACCTAACCTAACCTAACCTAACCTAACCTAACCTAACCTAACCTAACCTAACCTAACCTAACCTAACCTAACCTAACCTAACCTAACCTAACCTAACCTAACCTAACCTAACCTAACCTAACCTAACCTAACCTAACCTAACCTAACCTAACCTAACCTAACCTAACCTAACCTAACCTAACCTAACCTAACCTAACCTAACCTAACCTAACCTAACCTAACCTAACCTAACCTAACCTAACCTAACCTAACCTAACCTAACCTAACCTAACCTAACCTAACCTAACCTAACCTAACCTAACCGGTTGATATCTTCGCTTCCAGACGCGCGATTTTGACGCTGTTTTCAGCTCAAATTGACATAACTAGGCGTCCGCCTACGTATTGACCACCCCGCACTGACCTGCACCCCTGGATAAATTATTTACCACCTACCCCTAGTTTTTTAATACATTTTTAAAGTAAATCATCTAAATTAATTGTTTTTCCAAATTTTCTTTGCATTCTAACATCGAATTATAGTTTCAATAGTACTCACCCTTCATCCCTGTGTCCCGGTCCGCGTTCCGTGAGCCGGTGTCCCGGTTGGAGGCTGATAACCTAAATTTTTTGGTTCAAAAACTGGTTTTTTGACCATAACTCCAGAATTTTCTTCGGCACTCATCCCGTTTTATTTCACAGTTCGCTAGCCCGCGCGAAGACGCGTCTCTGGACGTATTGCACGTGCGTCTAGCCCAAATAAAACATAAATATTTTTCAAAATTGTCATTTTCAAGTAGTTTCTGCTAGTACCAAAATCCACGTAAGGGGATAAGAGAAATATAAAAACGTTGATATCTTCGCTTCCAGACGCGCGATTTTGACGCTGTTTTCAGCTCAAATTGACATAACTAGGCGTCCGCCTACGTATTGACCACCCCGCACTGACCTGCACCCCTGGATAAATTATTTACCACCTACCCCTAGTTTTTTAATACATTTTTAAAGTAAATCATCTAAATTAATTGTTTTTCCAAATTTTCTTTGCATTCTAACATCGAATTATAGTTTCAATAGTACTCACCCTTCATCCCTGTGTCCCGGTCCGCGTTCCGTGAGCCGGTGTCCCGGTTGGAGGCTGATAACCTAAATTTTTTGGTTCAAAAACTGGTTTTTTGACCATAACTCCAGAATTTTCTTCGGCACTCATCCCGTTTTATTTCACAGTTCGCTAGCCCGCGCGAAGACGCGTCTCTGGACGTATCGCACGTGCGTCTAGCTCAAATAAAAAATTGCCCACCCACCCACCCTTTGGCTTATAGGAAGGGTGAACACATAGCAATCGACAAATTTTTTATTATTCTTTTAGCTCTCAGAGCTCTTGCTAGGCGGGTAAACAGTGTAGTTGCAGTGTTCATACCAAAGAAACACCATTTTGACTATAATTTTATCATTCTTATGTATTTTGACTAAGTTCCATTGTAGGACTTATTTTATTTCATTTATTAAATTATATTTGTAAATTTTTCTACTGACTGAATCCCCCCTTTACAGGGATTTAACTTAGTACTTGTCCCCCGACAACTTAATACTAACGCTACAATGCTCGGCATCAGGACTCCGGTGAAGGCGAAGACTGCAGAGGAGAGCTTGGACGTGGAAGGGGCACGCCCACTACAAGCGGGCCCCTCAGTGCGGCGCAGTATCGGAGAGTGGGAAACGGAGAAGTTCAAATCGGGGCAACTCTGCAAAACACTTACTCCCCCAAAAACCACACCAGCTACCACTCCCCCAAAGAAAACAGTTGTGCCTGCCTCCCCCAAGCTCAAATCTAAAATAACAAACACGCAGCAGGCAAAGCAGCCAGAGAGGGCCCTGGAAAGCTCACCACGGGAAGTGCCACCCGTAAGGTATCTAAACCGGACTACGGAGGCCAAGGCGTGTCTCTCTAGCGCCAAGCTACAACTGGACAGTTCCAGAAACTTGAAGAAAGAGATAAAAGACGCGCTCATAAAAGCAGTTGACCGGTTGTACCAGCTTGTTAAGGAAGGGGAGAAGGATAGGGGCAAAACACCCGTAGAGGTAGCTGAGCCCGAGAAGGCCCCGAAGGGCCTGACGCCGGCCTCGGGCGCACCGACAGAGCTCATGAAGCAACTTATGGAGAACCTCCAGGTGCACAAAAAGGCGCTGGAGGATTGCCAGCAGCACTCACGGGCTCTGTCGGAGCACCTACAGCAGGTACCTCGCTTTGTCGCAGGCCAGGGACCCTCGTTCGCCGAGATGGCCGCCGTCCCCAAACAGCACATCCAAAAGCCTCTACACTCGGTGGTCGTGTCATCGGTCGATGACAAGGACACCGGTGAAGAGGTTATTGAGAAGTTAAGGACGGCCGTAGATGCTAGAAACGAGGGCACCAGGGTGGAAAGGCTGCGGAAAGCGAGGGACCAGAAGGTGGTGGTCGGCTTCAGGACCAGGGAGGAGCTGACTCGGGTGAAAGAGAAGATACAGAGGGCCGGAAACCTCGTGGTGGAGGAGGTCAAAAACAAGGACCCCCTTATCATCTTAAAAGACGTCCTCTCCTGTCACTCTGATGTGGAGGTCACAGAGGCGCTGAAGCGCCAAAACACCCACCTGATTGGGGACGTGCCTGCGGATGATGTGAGGATGGGGGTAAAGTACCGTCGTAGGACGAGGAACACCCACATGTCTCACATCATCATGCAGGTGTCCCCTTCTGTGTGGCAGAGGCTGACTAACGCGGGTCGAGTGCACATCGACTTGCAGCGGGTGCGCGTGCTGGATCAGTCGCCACTTATCCAGTGCACTCGCTGCTTGCGCTTCGGCCATGGCCGTAAACTGTGCACTGAACCCGCTGACCTCTGCACACACTGTGGAGACCCCCACCTCAGAGTCGACTGCCCCGCACGGCTGGCCGCCGAACCGCCGAAGTGCAGGAACTGCGTGACCGCAAAACAGGGGAAGACCGAGCATAACGCCTTCGACAGTGAGTGCCCAACTCGCGTAAAGTGGGACGCATTGGCGCGACTGTCGGTGGCGTACTGCTAAGGTCCAACCAGCGGCAACAAGAGGTGGCTCATCCAGGGATTCCCGAACACGCCCGAGCGCGCGTAAGGATTACCAGGTAATCCAAGCGAATCTGCAGAGGAAGAACCTAGCAACCCAAGAGCTCATGATTGTGGCTAGCGAGCGGAGGGTTGCGTTCGCATTGCTCCAGGAGCCGTATGTGGGTGGGGTTAAAAGGATGCGAGACTACCGGGGAGCGAGAGTCTACCAGTGCGCTGAACAAGGAGATGGAACTGTGAAGGCGGCAATAGTCGTCTTCGACCACGACCTAGACGTCACACAGTGTCCGAAACTCACCACCAACAACATCGTGGTGGTGAGGATCCGTACCAGCGCCTGGGAAATCGCAGTAGTCTCCTTCTACTTTGAACCAGACCAGCCCATACAGCCATACCTGGAGCAACTTTTGCAGATTCGCGAGGAAATAGGCCCCACGAGGATGATCATTGGCGGCGACGCCAACGCCAAGAGCACCTGGTGGGGAAGCCTGGTAACCGACAGCAAGGGAGAGGACATGTCGGGAACCCTGGAGGAAATGTGCTTGCAGATACTCAACGTCGGCAACACTCCGACCTTCGACACCGTCAGAGGAAACACCCTGTACAGCAGCTTCGTTGATGTAACAGCCTGCTCAACGGAGCTGCTGGACTTGGTGGAGGACTGGCGGGTCGAGGAAGGCCTCACGAGCTCGGACCACAACGGTATAGTTTTCAAAATTAATCTTCAAAAATCAAAAGGTATAAAGGTAAATAGGACCACAAGATCATATAACACTAGGAAAGCAAATTGGAGCCAATTTCATGTGAAACTGGCCCAATTAAAAGCTGAAGCAAATTTAAATGCAAATGAAATTAGTAAAATTAATAATAAAACAGACCTGGAACAAAATGTAAACAAATATATAGCCAAAATTATAGAATCTTGTGAAGAAACTTTAGATAAAATTAGTAATAACACAAAACCAACTATACCGTGGTGGTCCAAAGAGCTCGCTGAGCTGATGTCGGAGGTGAACACCCGAAGACGCCGCATCCGGTGCGCTGCACCAGTCCGGAGGCAAAAGGTCGTCGATGAGTACCTGCAAGCAAAACACAAGTATGAGTCCTTAGCCTTAAAGGCGCAGACGGAAGGATGGAAGGCTTACTGTGGGAAACAGGATAGGGAGGGAATGTGGGAGGGGATTTATAGGGTCATAGGACGGACCACCAAGAGACAAGAGGACTTGCCGTTGGTGAAGGATGGAGTGCCACTGAATGCACAGCAATCGGCTTTGCTGTTGGCCGAGACCTTCTACCCCGAAGACCTAGAAGAGGGAGAAACTGCCGACCACCGTCGGACACGCGAAGCGGCCTGTCGTGTAAACGAGTGGACGCATGATGAACAACATGACCCACCGTTTACACTTCAGGAGCTGAAAACCGCGGTGGAAAGCTTCAACCCGAAGAAGGCACCCGGGGCAGACGGTCTCACAGCCGATATCTGTGCCCAGGCTATATTCCGGGACCCAGGGACGTTCCTTGCATTGGCCAATAAGTGCCTCGAGCACGGACACTTCCCTGGGGCCTGGAAGGTGGCCACAGTGGTAGTCCTTCGAAAGCCCGGCAAGGATTCCTACACCACCCCAAAGTCATACAGGCCGATCGGCCTCCTACCAGTCTTAGGTAAAACGCTGGAAAAACTTCTAGTAGCGAGGCTAAAATGGCACCTCATCCCGCGGTTTAGTACTCGCCAGTTTGGTTTCATGCCACAGAGGAGCACCGAGGACTCCCTCTACACCATGATACAACATATCAAAGCGAAGCTAAGTGAAAAGAAGCTGATCACTGTTGTATCACTGGACATAGAGGGAGCCTTCGATAGCGCATGGTGGCCGGCCATCAGGACCAGACTGGCTGAGGAAAAGTGCCCGGTGAACCTCAGGAGGCTGCTGGACAGCTATTTGACTGGTAGGAGTGTCCGAGTTAGGTACGCTGGTGCCGAATGCCGAAAGGACATGACAAAGGGGTGTGTGCAAGGGTCCATTGGTGGTCCGATCCTATGGAACCTTATTCTAGACCCACTGCTGAAGGGGCTGGAAGAGCGGGGAGACTACTGCCAGGCATTTGCCGATGACGTGGTTATGATCTTCGACGGTGACACAGCGTTGGAAGTCCAAAGACAGGCCAATGCCGCCCTCAAATATGTTCGGGGGTGGGGCATCCGAAATAAGCTAAAGTTTGCACCGCATAAAACTTGTGCAATGGTGGTAACCAAAAAGCTAAAGTACGATGTCCCGCTCCTGAGCATGGGCGGGGTAGACATTGGCATGTCCAAGGAAATAAAAATTCTGGGGCTCACCGTCGACCACCAGCTCACTTTCAACACCCACGTTGCCAACGTTTGCAGAAAAGCTGTTAATATTTACAAACAGCTGGCACGAGCGGCCAAAGTGAGCTGGGGCCTTCACCCGGAGATCATCCGCGTCATCTACATGGCAGTGGTCGAACCGGTCATTCTCTACGCCGCAAGCGCCTGGGCACCTGCCGCCAAAAAAGTGGGGGTAGTCAAACAACTTGGCGTGGTCCAGAGGGGGTTTGCGCAGAAGCTGTGCAGAGCCTACCGCACGGTCTCCCTGAACTCGGCACTGGTGCTGGCCGGGATACTCCCTCTTGACCTTCGTGTGCGGGAAGCGGCTGCGCTGTACGAGGCTAAGAGGGGGATGTCCTTGCCGGCGCTGCGCTTGGGGGCAGGGAGGTCGAGCGTATGGCCCCAGCAGTGGAAGCCCCGCACCCCGCGGACCAAGTCAACCTAGAGTTCGGAAGCCTGGTAGACGAGGAACAATACAGACACCACAATGATTTCGCTGTGCGAATATTCACTGACGGCAGCAAGATTGAGGGCAAAGTCGGAGCGGCGCTATCCTTATGGAATGGTGCCACCGAAACTAGGGCCCTCAAACTTGTCTTGCCGTCTTACTGCACCGTCTACCAGGCGGAGCTTCTAGCCCTACAGAGAGCGGCAGGCGAGGTGCTCAGGCGCAGAGAGACAACGTTCGGCATCTTCAGCGACTCCAGGGCGGCACTTCAGTCGGTCGTAAATGCAAGTTCCCCCCATCCTCTGGCAGTGGAAACAAGGGACACCATCCGACGCTGCAAGCTCCAGAATAAGAGTGTCTCCTTGTTCTGGATAAAGGCCCACGCGGGCTTGGAGGGAAACGAGCGAGCCGACCAACTTGCGAAGGAAGCTGCCCTGAGGTTGAAGAAGAAGCCGGACTACGACCTGTGCCCCGTTTCATTCGTCAGGCGGCAGATCCGTAGGGATTCGCTTGGCGAATGGAACCACAGGTATCAGCAGGGTGAAACAGCAGGGGTCACAAAAATGTTCCTCCCAGATGCGATCGACTCCTACAGGATTGTGATGAAGATGAAACCGGCCGGAATAGTCACGCAAATCCTAACGGGTCACGGTGGGTTCTCCGAATACCTGCACCGTTTCAGGTGTAAGGAGAACCCAGCGTGCATCTGCGAGCCGGATAAAGTGGAGTCGATCGCACACATCCTGATAGAATGCCCTGTGTTCGAAAGGGAGAGATACGATGCTGAGCGGAAATTAGAGACTAAATTAAACCTGAATAATATACGCATAATAATGTCAGACAAAAAATTAAGACACATTTTTATGGAATACTGCGTGACAATTGGTACAAAAGTCATTCAGCGCAACAAGACAACCTAAAATATGCTTTTTCAAATATAAATATTTCCCAAAAAGAAAAGATATTTAGACATAAGCATAGAATAAAGTAGACTATAGATAAATACGTTCTCAATTTAAAATTAAACAAAATAGAATCCAAAGAGTAATTCAGTGTAAATTTTTCAAAATTAACGTTAAACAAAACAACAAAAAAATAGCAAT